>LR812539.1:4388579-4401079 GCA_903798195.1 Danio kyathit
GTGCTCCTAGTAAGTAGTTATTTCTTCACATCAATCCCTAATTGCTCATTAGCTACAAACAGCAGAGGAGTTCTCAAGATCTACCTGAGCTCAAACTCCCCTTTCGCCCTGCAAATGGGAGGGAGCCCCGGGCTCGAGGATCTTATGAGCTTAAAGCTCTCGTCAGGGACAGCATGCCAAACACACTTTATAACCAATCATCAGCCTTGTGTGAACTCTTGAAAGGCTCTTCGTTTACGTTTCCTTTTCTTTCCTTTGTACAGAATGATCTTCACATTGTTTACACACAAAAAATGGGACATTTATTAGAGAGTTACATTAGTGGTCCAAAATAGATTCTTTTATGGTATCGCTAACTTTTTTTTAAAGAGCATATGGAGTTTTATGCATTTATTATCATTAATTACACACAATGCTTGGTTATATGAGTGGCAAATGCATTTCACAATTGAATTTGCCTGCAAATACTGCATTTAATATTGTACAGAACCACAATAAACAATCGTTCTTCCAGAGACAGTTTTGGAGATCAATGCAATGCATACAAGACCTGGAGTAATTCCTGAATTTTATATTTATATTTATGGCATCATTGTGGTACAGTGGGTAGCACGATCACCTCACAGCAAGAAGGCCATTGGTTCGAGTCCCGGCTATGTCAGCTGGCATTTCTGTGTGGAGTTTGCATGTTCTCTCCGTGTTGGCGTGGGTTTCCTCCGGGTGCTCCGGTTTCCCCCACAGTCCAAACACATGCGCTAAAGATTGAATAAACTAAATTGTCTGTAGTGTATGAGTGTGAATGCAAGAGTGTATGGGTGTTTTTCAGTGTTGGGTTGCGGCTGAAAGGGCATCAGCTGCGTAAAACATATGCTGGGTAAGTTGGTGGTTCATTCTGCTGTGGCGACTCTTTATTAATAAAAAAAAGGGACTAAATCGAAAAGAAAATGAATGGATATTTATATTTATATATAGAGAGAGAGCTCTACATGGCCACACTATGTAAAATACAGTTGAATTTGGACATATTTACTGCTGAAAATGTCATTCAGTTTATTAAGCCTCGTAGCTACAAGCTGGTGTGACAAATACATTAAAATATGTGACTGAATCTCACATATTATCATTCAGTGTGTAACAGTTACAAAGTCACTGCACAAATGATTAAAATAGCAACGTTCTGACTTTTTTGAGAGTTTGGTATCCGATATTTTTGTCCAAAGTAATAATAACGCAATCATAAATTGAAGTTTGTCGAGTTTACTTACATTATTAGACTTTGCCGCAATTGTTATTGTTATTTACTGCAAAAATGGGCAGTGAAATACCACATACATTTTTTACAGTTCACTACTGTAATATGCACTGCATTGTGGGTCCTTTAAAATTCTTGCAGTGACTTACTGCATATTAGGAATTTGCGGTATTCTACTGTAATCAAAGGAATCAAGCACTGCTACTGTAGTTGAAGACAAACTTGTTTGGATTTTATTAAATTCAATGGTAAATACTAAAATAAATACTAAAAATAAAGGTTTTGTACTGCTAAAATGTATAAAAATGACAGTAAAAGTATGGTACAAATTGTAATACTGTAAAATTAAAAGGCATTTTACTATAAAAAGAAGTTGCGGTAAGGCTATTTTACTGTAAAATTAAATTACGGTAGAGCCCTGCTACTGTAAAAGCTGTAGATTGCGATATTATGATATTCACAAGATAAAGCATTTGAATTTAAGTATATACTGGCTTATTGTAATGTGATTTTTGTTATGTTTTAACAAGATCTGGCAACATGCTAGCGATTTATGACAGACACAGTAAGATTCAGCCTCCGGCGCCTAGACTGCAGCTTTGCACAAGACGTTTGGCCATAGGAGTAATGGTCGTGCCCAACTGAGCCTGGTTTCTCTCAAGGTTTTTTAAATCTTCACTTTCGCCAATTGGTGAAGTTTTTTCCTCGCCGCTGTCGCCACTGGCTTGCATGGTTCGGGATCTGTAGAGCTGCGCATCGATGGATTTGCTCTTCAGTGTTTGGACTCTCAGTAGTGATTATTAAACCACACTGAACTGAGCTAAACTGAACTGAACTTAAACACTGAAAACTGAACTGACTTTGTTTCAATTCACTATAATCTTCTATGTGAAGCTGCTTTGACACAATCTACATTGTAAAAGCGCTATACAAATAAAGGTGAATTGAATTGAATTCACTTTTAAATTGGTAAACAACTAGCTCCTAAGTCTCTACACACTCTGCATATAGTTTTTGTTGTTGTAAATTTCTGTCATTACTTACAATTTTCGAAGCTCAAATCAAACGTTGAATGTCTAAAACAGGCACTAAAATGTGAATCGACTGAATTTAAAACTGAATTTAGCTGCAGAAATGATTAAAACAGCAAAATAGCAAAGTTCTGTCATTTTTCACGTTTAGTATCTTCTATTTTTGTCCAAAGTATAAAAAAACGATCACAAATTGAAGTTTGTCGTTTAACTAACCTGCGTCAACAGTGGCATGGTGTTTATTTTTAATTATGATCCGCGGCCTTATTGTGTTGCCATGTCCGATGTTTTAATTTATATTTATTAAACGCCTTTGGGCTCATTAAGCGATCTGTGATAAAAACATTATAGTAATCGGCTGTAGATGGAGATATTTTGATATTCACAAGATAAAGCGTTTGAATTTAAGTAGGCTTGTTCTTATGTGATTTTTGTTACGTTTTGGCAAGATCTGGCAACATGCTAGCGATTTATAATAGATAAGAGACACGTTTAAATTAGTAATAAATAACTAGCTGCTAAATTTGGTTCTACACACTCTGCATATAGTTTGTTGTAAATTACTTTGTCGTTATTTGCAATTTTCGAAGCTCAAATCAAACGTTGAATGTCTAAAACAGCCACTAAAATGTGAATCGACTGAATTTAAAACTGAATTTAGCTGCAGAAATGATTAAAACAGCAAAATAGCAAAGTTCTGTGGTTTTTCACGTTTAGTATCTTCTATTTTTGTCCAAAGTATTAAAAAACGATCACAAATTGAAGTTTGTCGTTTAACTAACCTGCGTCAACAGTGGCATGGTGTTTATTTTTAATTATGATCCGCGGCCTTATTGTGTTGCCATGTCCGACGTTTTAATTTATATTTATTAAACGCCTTTGGGCCCATTAAGCCATCTGTGATAAAGACAATATAGTAGTCGGCTGTAGATGGCGATATTTTGATATTCACAAGATAAAGCGTTTGGATTTAAGTATGTACAGGCTTGTTCTTATGTGATTATTTTTATGTTTTGGCAAGATCTGGCAACATGCTAGCGAGTTATAATAGATAAGAGACACGTTTAAATTAGTAATAAATAGCTAGTTGCTAAGTTTGGTTCTACACACTCTGCATATAGTTTGTTTGTTGTTAATTTCTTTGTCGTTACTTGCAATTTTCGAGGCTCAAATCAAACGTTGAAAGTCTAAAACAGCCACTAAAATGTGAATCGACTGAATTTAAAACTGAATTTAGCTGCAGAGATTGGGGGATTTATCCTTCTCTAACCTCTAGCACGCACATGGTTTTGTGTAGCAACTTGAATTAGACAGAACAACAAATGCACCATTTGTTCCTTTTTTTGTGCTTGTTTGGGTTGTTTTAAAAGCTGAACTTGAAGTCGAAATAAGGAAATACGAGTAGGTAGGATTCACGGGGAATCCTTCTGTGCCCACACACTTCTTATTAAATCTAATTCAGCTGCATTGTTAAATATGAGCTTTAAGTGCTTACATAAATAACCAGTTAAATGCATTTCACGATATGACTCAGTACACCTAAATACATTATGTTACCTGTTTATAGAGTATAATGTAATGGCTTTGTCCTGCTACTTTGACTAGGTGACATTTTTAACTGGTGCATGACCTTTGACCCCAATCATATTGACATCAATGGCCTTTGTGTTTGGTTATTTATAACAAATTCAAGCACTTTTATTAAGAATGATCTAATATCGAGGATAACATTTACACTTAATACACAAATACATTGAACATGTACACATATATACTATATAACTGCAGGTTAACTATGTTTTATATAATAACTTTAACTGTTAAAAGCTATTAGTTACTAGTTAATTAGATGAGGTTAATACAGTTATGGTAATTAATAACACTAACCTTCCTAATTTAATTGTAATGCAGTAATATGCACCTTTTCATTACATTAAAGCTGCTTTGAAATGATAATTTATATGAATTAATTAGTTTTATACAAATAAACTTGAATTGAATCGAATTAATATTGTGATGAAAACATATTAGTTAAAAATTAATCCCTTTAACATTTAATCTAGTGCCATAATTGTGACGTTTTTAATCACAAATGCATGCATTTTTAGTTTACATCTCACAAAACTGCAGTTTTCAGTTTATATCTCATAATGTGGACTTTTTGGTTTGTATATATAAAATTCAGATTTTTAACATATAAAATATAGTATAAAGTATGTATAAAAAATGTAATGAATATGCAAAAATATTAGCTCTCCACTGGAATTATTATTATTATTATTAATAAATACTATTTTATTATTATTAATTACTATTTTACTATTACTAATTTATTATTATTACTATTTTATATTTCCAAAGTTTAACTGAAAGAATTTTTTTAAACATAATAATTTAAAAAAAATATAATTTACAATAACTAATTTCTCTTTTCTCTTTCCCATGATGATAGTACGTCAAATTTTACTAGTTGTTTTAAAGATAGTTGTCACAATCACCAGCGATCTAATCCTGGCAGATCGCTAAAGGACTACAACACCCACTAATATATGGACTACAAGATCCAGTCATGCACCACACACTCACACCTGTTCCGGTTGTCTGCTGATTGTTAACACGCACAGCTGAAGCTGTTTAGACATGGACTTTAAAAGCAGCACAGACACACACACTAGTTGCTGAGTCTTGTTTAACTGTATTGTGAACTTTACGACGCGTTTTTCCTTGCCTTGCCGGTTTTGACCCTAGCTTTATTTTGTTTGTTTATGTTGTCTGCTGCCTGCCTGTACTGACAATTTAGTTATTTGACTACGACTCTGGATTTCCTGTATACATCTCTTTGCCCCTGTGCTGACCGTTGCTTGCCTGACCCTCTCTGTTTAACAAACCTGCGTTTGGATCCTTTCTCAGCGTCCCACTTCACATTACAGAAGTATTCAGATAAAAGTGCAATTTAAAGACTTAACTAGCACTTAACAAATTATATATATATATATATATATATATATATATATATATATATATATATATATATATATATATATTTTTTTTTTTTTTTTTTTTTTTTTGTTCAACACAAACTAAAAGAAATAATCTTTCTCCAGAAAAAAATATATTAGTAAATATGTCCTTACTCTGTTAAATAAATAAAAAATAAAATAATTGAAATAATTGAAAAATATTTACAATTTCACAGGAAATAACAAAAAACATATTGTAAACGTAGCCCTATATACTTTTCCGGAGACCACAAATTATAGGTACGCATGGCTGCATTTCATCTTTAAAACGAACGCTATGGGTCGGTATGACGCGATTGCTTTTCACATTTACCAGCTGACCGCTTACCTCCATATGGACGGCTTTACTGCTTGTCCAGTGGCTCGCCACATACGTCGGCTGACTTGGGACACAGAGAGCAGTTGACGACCATGACGGGGTTTGAGTCAAGTGAACAACTTTTCCAGGAAGCAGGTAAAACAGAAACCAAAAAAAATAAAAAATAAACAAGTAAATAACAGGGTGAGAATGTGGTAAAATCTGAAAACGTGGTAAAAATCAGGTGAGGGCTTTTCTTTTTCTGGAATGCTTTTAAAAACACTGTCGGCGGGTCAATCGGTGCTTTTGAAAACACTATTGGTTGGGTTTAGGGAAGGAGGAAGCTTAGTCAGTCGATTGGTCAGTCAGTCACTCGACAGCAGCCTCTGGTGGATTTACAGGAGAACAGCAGGCTCGAATGGCACTCGCGAGAGAAATTTAAGATCTGAAAAAGCGTACACAGCGACCTCTGGTGGATTCACGAAAACTGAAAAAAAAAACGTACCTACTTAGATTTATTTGGCGCTCTCCAGAAATGTATATGGCAGTACATTTTCAGAATGAGCCTGGGTTGACAAAAAATATGTTGTTAATAATAACCTAATATCTATGATTTTTCATTAATTGCACTTGAATGCCTCTATTCTTCTAATTGAATGTTCCTTTATCTATTCCCTTGTCTATCTATTGTATTGCTAAAGCTTTAAAAGACTGTAAAAATGATCTGTTAATTAACAGTTTCTGTATTTTTGTGTGTTTTCTGTTTATTTACCGTTGTGAATTGCATTATGGGATGTTGATCTCTGCTCTGTTGACTTCTGATGTTGAAAATTCAACTCTACAGTTTAACAAAGTGACTTTTATTGACATTTTAGTAGTTTGAAATGATTTAATGCATAATAAATAATAAATAGAGAAATAAGTCTGTTTTTGTAGAGTAATATATCACACCAACCCAGACAATACTGCAAGCTAATAAAAATATTAATAAATATTTCAAGGTTAAAAGTTGTTGGAAGAAAGATCGAGGTCCCATAATGCAATTCAAAAGCAGAAATAAACATGGAAAAATAAACGGCTCATTTATGGATATATTTTACAGTGTATATCTTAAAAACATCTTAAAAGATCTACCAGTCAGGGCTTTATTGCTGTCATGTAACAGTTAAATAAGCGTCCATTTGTGCAAACCTTATAAATCGCAGCCATCCAAATGACGTTCAGGCATTTTTTTTTGGCTAACCCTTGCGGGAAACAAGCACTTCCCCTTTTTCACTGCCAGTTAAAGCAGAGTGTATTTTCTCGGAAATGCAAGTTCATCCTGATAAGCTTAAAGTGAAAGTGAAACTAACAGTCTGAATGTGATAATATGAGAAACACATTTTCTGCGAAGCGTATATGCATGAGCTGACTGCATTTCTGAAAAAGCAACTACAGAATTCACTTTAAAAGATCTAATTTATAACATTTTACATTGATAAACAAAATGAAAGTGTCAAAACAGTGTGGTTGGTGATTTACAGAAACTTGGAAGACTATGGGAGAAGTAGTTTTTGCTCAATCAGCTTAAATCCTTCAGATAAAGCGGTATTTATGGTACGTCTGCAACTGTATTTGTTGAAAACATGTCAGTCAGACCTGCTTCTTTAAGCATTTATTAGACAGCAAAATACTGTATATATTTAAACATTCATGAAAATACATTATCTTCAGGTGCAAAAATGCATCTTGCATTATATAAACAATTAGTTACAAATTAAATAAGGTCATGCTTAGAATAAGAAAAATACCTGGCAACATTATCAGAAAAATATTGTTTTTTTTGATTCATTTTATTTTGAGGCCCTCAACATTAGGTAGTTTTAAGAGAAAGTTAAGATCTTATCTTTTTATAAGATGGTGCTTGTCATAATTATATTTACTATTGTTGTACTTTTATTTTATTTTATTAATTAAATTGGATGTTTTTTGTCTGTATTATGCTAGATGTACAACTTTGTGAGAAATAAAATGCATTATTATTATTATTATTATTATTATTATTATTATGACTATAATAATAATAATTATGTTAATAATAATAATATTCTTATTATTATTATCAGGGTTTCTGCAGGTTTTACCAAATTAAATTTAAAACTTTTAAAGGCATGTTTAAGACCATTATGAATGAAAATGCTAAGGATTGTTTTTTGATTATCCCAGTTAGAAAAGATTTTCCATCAAAAAATATCTATCAAATCTATCAAGATTATTGTAATTGAATAATACAATAATAAAAATTTAATAATTATTAATTATTAATAATTAGAAATAAAAAGTTAAAAGTTTTATTGAGATTGGGATTGTTGGAGATTGTATGGGTGTTAATGACCAGATTGGGTAGCTATACATGAAAAAATCAAGACCTTTTTTGAGATTTGAACACAATATTTCAGTAGATTTAAGACTTGTTAAAGGCCTAAAATTTAGCTTTTGAGATTTAAAACATTTAAAACTTTAAGACCTCGCACCCTGATTACTATTATCATCAATATATGCTGACACAAGATATTAAGTACGATTAGTTATGATATTATGATTGTTTAGATCTTTGTACTGAAAAACAAGATAAAAATATTCAAGAAAAAACAAACATATAGCCAAAAAATGATCTCATTATATTCAAGTCAAAAGTAAGTTATTTAACGTTACTGATTTAACCTATTTTATGTTCTATTTACTATTGTTGTACTTTTATTTTAATTATTTCAATTGGATGTTTTTTTTCCTGACCTGTATTTTGCTTGATGTACAATTTTAGGTGTAAGAGATCAAATGCATCATTATTATTATTATTATTATTATTATTATTATTATTATTATTATTATCAGTATATGCTGACCCAAGATTTTAGTTCTTGTTTATTTTAATAAATCTATAAATAATTAAAAATAAAGTAAATGTGTCCTGATTAAAACATGTTTAGATATTTGTACTGAAATTTATCTAGAAATGTGTACTTTTGTTTTATATATAAACATATGCTTAAAAAATAAACAAGTTTATGCTTAAAATAAGAAAAATATCTGGCAACATTATAAGAAAAATATAGTTTTTTATTACAATTGTTTAGACATTTGTACTGAAAAAAACAAGATTAAAATATTCAAGAAAAAACAAACATATAGCCAAAAAATGAACTCCTTATATTAAAGTCAAAAATAAGCTATTTAACGTTACTGATTTAACCTATTTTATGTTTATATTTACTATTGTTGTACTTTTATTTTGATTATTTCAATTGGATGTTTTTTTTTTGACCTGTATTATGCTTGATGTACAATTTTAGGTGTAAGAGATAAATATTATTATTATTATCAATATACAGTTGCAATCAGAATTATTCAACCCCCTGATTTATTAGCCCCCCTGTTTATTTTTTCCCCAATTTCTGTTTAACGGAGAGAAAATTTTTTCAACACATTTCTAAACATAATAGTTTTAATAACACATCTCTAATGACTGATTTATTTTATCTTTGCCATGATGACAGTACATAATATTTGACTAGATATTCTTCAAGATACTAGTATTCAGCTTAAAGTGACATTTAAAGGCTTAACTAGGGTAATTAGGTTAACTAGGCAGGTTAGGGTAATTAGGCAAGTTATTGTATAATGATGGTTTGTTCTGTAGACTATCGAAAAAATATATAGCTTAAAGGGGCTAATAATTTTGACCATAAAATGGGTTTTAAAAAATTTAAAACTGCTTTTATTCTAGCCGAAATAAAACAAATAAGACTTTCTCTAGAAGAAAAAATATTATCAGACATACTGTGAAAATTTCCTTGCTCTGTTAAACATAATTTGGGAAATATTTAAAAAAGAAAAAAAAAATTCAAAGGGGGTTCAATAATTCTGATTGCAACTGTAAGCTGACCCAAAATTTTAGTTCTTGTTTATTTTAATAAATCTATAAATAATCAAAAATAAAGTAAATGTGTCCTGATTAAAACATGTTTAGATATTTGTAATGAAATTCATAGAAATGTGTACTTTTGTTTTATATAAACATATGCTTAAAATAAGAAAAATATCTGGCAACATTATAAGAAAAATATAGTTTTTTATTACAATTGTTTAGACATTTGTACTGAAAAAACAACAACGTAAAAATATTCAGTAACAACACAACATTTTGAAGAAACATCTTGAAAAATAAACATACAGCCTAAACAAACTCATTTCATTCAAGTCAAAAACAAGATTAAACGTTACTGATTTAACCTATTTTATGGCGACGAAACGTATTTTATTAGTTAGCAATAGCAACAACTCTAGGCTACAACTCTTTAAAATATAGTATTGACTAACCATGATCTCATTTCTCCTTTCCCATACTTGGTCTTATAAAAAATTACAGCTGAATTAACGTCTTGCGAAACGCTTAGATCTGGAGCCAGACATCTCCCATTTACTGAAAACCAGAACATACCGGAAAACAAAACATTCCCAAGAAGCGAAAGCAGATTTATCCTCCTGAGATCATCTGCAGAAACATTTTTGCACATTTGCAGCCAGACACGTTCTTACAATCACTTCATATCTCATTCATTTTCCTTCAGCTTAGTCTCTTATTTATCAGGGGTCGCCACAGGGGAATGAACCGCCAAATATTCCAGCATATGCTTTACACAGCGGATGCCCTTCCAGCTGCAAGCCAGTACTAGGAAACACCTATACATTCACACACTCATATACTGCGGCTAATTTAGTTGATCACTTCCCCTATAGCGCATGTGTTTGGACTATAACCGGAGCCCCCAGAGGAAACCCACGCCAACACGGGGAGAACTCACACACAGAAATGCTGACCCAGATGGGACTTGAAGCAGCAACCTTCTAACTATAAGGCGAAAGTGCTAAGCACTGAGCCACCTATTGTGCATTAATGAAGTGTGCCTCACACAGGTGAGCGGGCTTGACAAACCACCTGTAGAAACACTCTTCTCTCTCTCTCTCTATATAAAAAAAATACAGTTGCTTTGTATAATTAGGACTTTTTGTGTGCATTGCCCCTTCTCGTTGAGTCGCTGAATGCCTCCTCAACTGTTTCACAGTCTTTGCAAATACGACTGCACGCATCATCATGTTTCAGACTCTTCAGGTTTATGAATGAGATGCAACACAGTCCTGACGGTTTTCTCCAGATTTGGACAAACTCCAGGACGTGACGTTATTAACACTCGACATGTTTGAAGGTCTTTTAAAAACTCCTCAAAGTCTTTATTTCCCTCTTGATAATCATCCAGGATCAGCAAACAGTCCTCTGTTCCTTTAAGAGTCTCGTTTACATCCGTTTGTCGTTCATAATGAATGCTGGAGTTGATAATCTGGTTTAGATCTTCTTTATTTTGGCTGCAGTGGAGCAGCAGGAGCAGACGGAGGCGGCGGGTGTTAAACGGGTCTGTCCGGGAACGGGACGCCCAGCTGGAGGACAGGATTTTTGTGAAGGTGGTTTTCCCGCAGCCGGAGTCTCCGAGGAGGAGGAGAATCTGGCCCTTTTCAGGAATGACGGAGCTGATGTTTACAGACCGGCCGTCTCTGGAATGGAGAAATGATGATGTGGTTTAAAGCACATGTGAAAATCAAAACTAACCATATTGATTGCGTTCGCTCGCATTGCTAGCTTTGTGCTGAACATTTCATCTGTGCATGTCATGAAGAACAAAATGTTGTGATCGAACGATGAAATCTGCACTGTTTGTTCTCAGTTAAATTCTCAGATTAGGTCTGTCTGAGGTGTTGGGCGTGGCTAACACACTTAACCACGCCCCTCCAGCTGTCAGTTTTGACAACAAACAGAAATGGTGAGCAGGAGGAGTTTAGTAGGTTGTAATATCTCTCCTCAAGCCCTTTTCCCCATCTTTCTGAATGAAATGCCTACTTTACTACATCCAATCAGCTCGCAGTAGAAAAAAAACAAGCCACGCCCACTGTTTTCTCATTTATTTAATATTCCGTTTCTCTGGGAACTGCGTCACAATACAAAAACTTTTGCGGACTAAGATGGAGATCAGTGGGAAATGTGTTGATTGTGGTGAAATATTAATGTCTCAGTCAGTTATGACTTACTGAAAACACTGAGGTTTACTTTATTAATAAATTAATATAATTATTAAGTAGAATATGTATGCATGTATACACTTAATATGTACTCTTGTAAAAATATACATTTTATAACATTTATTGTATAATTAATTTAATTATTTTTTTTTTTCCTAAATAATGTTAAACAGAGCAAGGAAATTTTCACAGTATGTCTGATAATATTTTTCTTCTGGAGAAAGTCTTATTAGTTTTATTTTGGCTAGAATAAAAGTAGTTTTTAATTTTTTAAAAAACATTTTAGGTCAATATTATTAGCCCCTTTAAGCTATATTTTTTTCCGATAGTCTACAGAACAAACCATCATTATACAATAACTTGCCTAATTACCCTAACCTGCCTAGTTATATATATGCATGCAAATACATACATACATACATACATACATACATACATACATACATATATACCTTCAAACACTAGCTCTAAAATGATGTTATGTTCTGACGTCGGCTGCAAATGTTTATAAAAGTAGAAGGAAGAAAGTAGTTCCATATACAAAAGGATTTTGAGACTCTCTGTGTTTAATTTTCTTTTTTTATACACACGATTATGCTGTCGAAGTGTTGTACAAATGCAATATTACATTCGTAGCAGTGCAATGTGACTATATAATGTCACTGGGGGAACACTAAGGCACTTGGTCTGCAGCCTTGAGCCAACGCAGGCCTACCACCAGTGCCGATATACAGCCATATCACACTGCTACGAGTGTGATATTGCTCATTTATATATATATACTGTAT
>LR812539.1:4403579-4423579 GCA_903798195.1 Danio kyathit
TTTATAATGATAAAAATCTTAATATAATTATAATAGAACTTCCCATATTGGAATTTAGGTATTTTTGCCTGTGTTGCATGCATGTTGATTTCACAGTTCTTTTACGGTAGCTTTACATTGATCGTAACAAGCTCAATGACTTGCTGGAAATGATGCAAATTTTAAAAACTCACAGTCAGTGTTGACAGAGGATGAATGTGGGAAGAGGAAAGCGCATTTAGAGGCTTCATTTCTTCTGTTTTTCTGACCTGTAAACAGATAAAGCAGAGGTCACACACACGTTTTATGATCGTTTATTGGAACTCACACATGGCTGCGCATTAAAAGAGGAAATGAAACAGCTTTTTTTGCATAGTAATGATTTTATGACAATCAGCTGTTGACAGAAACACACACACAAAATAAACAATCATTAAAAAAAAATGCAACGTCATGATTATTTCTGAAAAACATGCTTTTTCAGAAAATCCCCAAATTGCAGTATCATTACAGCCAGTGCAGAATTATTAGGCAAATGAGTATTTTGACCACATCATCCTCTTTATGCATGTTGTCTTACTCCAAGCTGTATAGGCTCGAAAGCCTACTACCAATTAAGCATATTAGGTGATGTGCATGTCTGTAATGAGAAGGGGTGTGGTCTAATGACATCAACACCCTATATCAGGTGTGCATAATTATTAGGCAACTTCCTTTCCTTTGGAAAATGGGTCAAAAGAAGGACTTGACAGGCTCTGAAAAGTCAAAAATAGTGAGATATCTTGCAGAGGGATGCAGCACTCTTAAAATTGCCAAGCTTCTGAAGCGTGATCATCCAACAATCAAGCGTTTCATTCAAAATAGTCAACAGGGTCGCAAGAAGCATAAGGAAAAACCAAGGCCACTTGCCACCAGTTTTGCCATATTTCAGAGCTGCAACATCACTGGAGTGCCCAAAAGCACAAGGTGTGCAATACTCAGAGACATGGCCAAGGTAAGAAAGGCTGAAAAACGACCACCACTGAACAAGACACACAAGCTGAAACGTCAAGACTGGGCCAAGAAATATCTCAAGACTGATTTTTCTAAGGTTTTATGGACTGATGAAATGAGAGTGAGTCTTGATGGGCCCGTGGCTGGATCGGTAAAGGGCAGAGAGCTCCAGTCCGACTCAGACGCCAGCAAGGTGGAGGTGGAGTACTGGTTTGGGCTGGTATCATCAAAGATGAGCTTGTGGGGCCTTTTCGGGTTGAGGATGGAGTCAAGCTCAACTCCCAGTCCTACTGCCAGTTTCTGGAAGACACCTTCAAGCAGTGGTACAGGAAGAAGTCTGCATCCTTCAAGAAAAACATGATTTTCATGCAGGACAATGCTCCATCACACGCGTCCAAGTACTCCACAGCGTGGCTGGCAAGAAAGGGTCTAAAAGAAGAAAAACTAATGACATGGCCTCCTTGTTCACCTGCTCTGAACCCCATAGAGAACCTGTGGTCCATCATCAAATGTGAGATTTACAAGGAGGGAAAACAGTCCACCTCTCTGAACAGTGTCTGGGAGGCTGTGGTTGCTGCTGCACGCAATGTTGACGGTGAACAGATCAAAACACTGACAGAATCCATGGATGGCAGGCTTTTGAGTGTCCTTGCAAAGAAAGGTGGCTATATTGGTCACTGATTTGTTTTTGTTTTGTTTTTGAATGTCAGAAATGTATATTTGTGAATGTTGAGATGTTATATTGGTTTCACTGGTGAAAATAAATCATTGAAATGGGTATATATTTGTTTTTTGTTAAGTTGCCTAATAATTCTGCACAGTAATAGTCACCTGCACACACAGATATCCTCCTAAAATAGCTCAAACTAAAAACAAACTAAAAACTACTTCCAAAAATATTCAGCTTTGATATTAATGAGTTTTTTGGGTTCATTGAGAACATGGTTGTTGTTCAATAATAAAATTAATCCTCAAAAATACAACTTGCCTAATAATTCTGCACTCCCTGTAATTATTTATACTGTAACAACTTCAAAAAAGAGAAAACCGAATGCTTTTAATAAATGATTTCAAGTTTCCTCCTCACATGAGTGACGAATGTGGGATTTACCTGTGATATAACCTGGTTATTTCTTTTTCCTCATACACTGACGATAATACATCTACAAGATCTTTACATCACATGTTGCTGACTCACAAAACTAATCAATCATGGCCTATTTTAGGAAAGAATCAGACACATCTTTATAAATAGTAAGTGGAGGAATGATTTAAAAATAGCTTGACGCTACATTGTTGTCACGTGATCACAACAGTTTTAAGTTTCAGACTTACACTCCCCATAAACACTGCATTCCTTCATTAAATATTTGCACATTTAAAACTGCACATATTCATTGGACTAATTAATCTTAGTAATATATCCACTGCACATATACATTGGTAATCATCTTCATATCTGCATACTTCTGATTATTAATAGCATCTCTGATTCTAGTTAATACAACCTGTATATAATGTTCATAGTACATCCATCTGTAAATATGACCATAGTTTTTCTATAATTGCACTTCTACCTGTATGCTGTACTTTCTATTGCACTCCTGGTTAGACCTAAACTGCATTTCGCTGTCTTGTACTTGTTTATGAAGCGAAACAATTGATCAGTGTAAGAAATTGAACATTATTTACAATATTATTAGCTTTAATTCATAGTTTGGTCAAACATATGAGGCAGGGACGTGCAGAGACCTTTTAAGGGGCAGGGGCTCAAATGGAAAAAAAGGCACTTTTTATTAAATAATAATAATAATTGTACTTTAATAAATAAAATATATTATAATGAGATTATTAAGGAGATTTCACCCTAAATTCACCATATACTAGGGTTGTGACGATGAGGAAATTTCCCCACCGGTTAATCGACATGTGACAACACCGGTAATACCGGTATCACCGTGGGGGTGGGCGTTTCCTCTTTTACTCTTTTTTTTCTGCTTTTAAATATCTTATAAATGCATGCGTATTATACTTTCACTTTCAGTTTTCGGGAATTGGCAATTTGGTGTCAAACTACAAAAAATCACTGTTATTAAACACAAAACCTTTATTAACATAATGAAAACAACAACAACAATGGTACAGGCTGAAAAAAACTGTGGAAATTGGAACCAAACAAATAACCACCATAGAACGTTTATTACTTATGTTAAAATGTTTTTAAAACGAATAAGAAAATAAAATAGAAAGTAATTAAATAGCACAAAGTTTAAATAGGATTAAACGAATGAACAAGAAACGAATATAAAAAAACATCCAAATGACATTAGGCTACAAAAATGACAGGTCGGCAGTCTTTAAAAAAAATAAAATCAACAAAAACACTGCATTTTTTTATTAACAGTGCAGTCTACATGGTCTTTGCCAGGAAACCCAACATGTTGATCATCTCTGATGGGATCTTGTGGGGCTTACTATGTTCCCCATCGTGTTGAACACTCTCTCGAATGCGCAGCTTGTTGCGCACACGCAAAGATACTTTTTGGTTACCTTTGCCAACAGGGGGAACCTACTTTAGTTGTCTTTTGTCTAGCTGACTTCAATGTCTTAATGTATTAATTAGCCTAATGTATTGTATATTAGCTTAGTCCTTATAAACAATCCGTTTATAAAATACATTATTAACGAATCTATAGGTTACTGAAGAATAAACCGAATATGAAATATGATCCTTGCATAATGATCACAGCTAAACAAGCTAGCACTCAATTTATATATAAACTATAAATAAAAAAATGAAAGAAATTTTAAGTAATGGAACATTATGTAAAAAAATCTACTACATGCTAAATAAAAGTGTTTACATCTTCTGTAAAGATCAGACAGCCTATACAGATCACACAATACCAATAAATACCAATAAACACCATGTAAATGTATAAATATTTCGATAAGTATTGTTAATGGAATATTTATAACAACATGATCTTGCTTTTCGTTATATTGATGCCGGCTTTAAGCTCTCATGTGCGCGAGCTCTCTCTCTCTTACCAGCGGCAGACGGGCACACAGCATACAGTGGCAAGATCAGTGGCGTAGCGGACGGGCCCGCAGGGCACGCACCGCGGGGGGGCCCCGCGTGATAAGGGGCCCCGCGAGATATTTTTGTGTCAAAACCATAGACTGTAAAAGATGGTCAAAACGTCACGGATATCAGCCATTGGCGGCAAACTGCGGAGAAATGACTGGAGCTTCTTTCGCGCGCTCTAGGTGTCGCGCGCATTCGCTCTCACGTGCACTCCTTCTCTTTGCCTTCACGCGCGCTCCCTCTGTGCGCAATAGTTCCCCGCATTCAGAAGTTCACCCCCAAATTAACACGGGTAATAAAAAGATTCAACTTCAGTCGTGTTCATGTTGTGAAACAAAATGTCCACTGTTGATTATATTAGACTTTTTAAACCTTTTAATATAGGAAGTCCTCGGCTCTGCAGAGTCTGCATATTATTAATCAGAAGCTGAGTGTATATAGTTTTACGTTAGGAAATGCAGTCTTGAACTTACAAACAGTCGGCAAGTGCCGGAGAACAGATGTAACACATTGATCAAATTTAGTTTTCAGTCACGTTGAAAGTAATATTCTACTCGTTTAGTTTTGCCTTCATTCATTTAGATGTCAGTACTGACATACGAGTCTTCAACACATGCTTTTTTACAACACGTTTTTTTAAACTTAATAGTTTAACTAACTAATTTCTAATAACTACCTTTTTTATCTTTCCCATGGTGACAGTCAGTGCATAATATTTTACTAGTTATTCTGCAAGATAGTTGTATTCAGATTAAAGTGTAATTTAAAGACTTCACTAGGTTATGTTAACTAGGACAGCTAGAATAATTAGTGAAGTTATAGTATAACTGGTTTGTTGTGTAGACAATCAAAAATATACAGTAAATATTTCTTAAGGAGGCTAATAATACTGACCTTAAAATTGTATTTTTAAAAATAAGAAACTGCTTTTATTTAAGAAATAAACTATAAGAAAAAGACTTATTATTTATTATTATTACTTCTTTTTTTTACAGGAAATACTGTGAAAATGTCCTTGGTTTGTTAAAGATCACTTGGAAAACATTATTTTAAATTAATGGGAGGGCAAAAAAAATTACTTTAAAGTTTACAGGTGTAAAAATGTGCCTTGATGTACTTGAACGTTAGAAATGTGTTATCCACTACAATACAAAGTTCCTTGTCAAATAAATTAAGGAGGAAGATTATTTTGAGTATGGGCTGCATGGTGGCGCAGTGGGTAGCACGTTCGCCTCACAGCAAGAAGGTTGCTATGTGAGCCCCGGCTGGGTCAGTTGGAGTTTCTGTGTAGAGCTTGCATGTTCTCCCTGTGTTGGCGTGGGTTTCCTCCGGGTGCTCCGGTTTCCCCCACAAATCCAAACCCAAGTCATTCTGGTCTAGAACCGCCATTACTTGTAACACCCCCCCCCCCCCCCCCCCCCCCCCCCCCGCTCTTCACCAGGGGGCCCCGTCAATAATCCCTGCAGGGGGGCCCCCGCATTTTGCGCTACGCCACTGGGCAAGATGACAAGTGCGTACGGGACGAGTTTTATTTTTTGGTTTGCGTGTTGTTCCTTTTTTAAAATGCCTTTTATTTTTTTAAATCTCTCAAGTCAATATTGGCTATCGGGTAACATCTCCCTCAGAGATATTGGAGTTCAATAACGTGGTGCGCAGTATGACTTTTGGCCAACACCTCCCTGTAAGTTTACAGATAGACTATAGACAGCTCTGGTGTGTTAAGAATTGCGTGTTTTACATGACAGCGACACATGCTACATTTAGTTTTTATTGTAAAATATACATTATAACTCAGTAAACAGTAAAATATTATTTTTTGAATGGCTTGCTTATTGGCAGCGTCTAGGCTAAGCATATTTTCATTAATATTAAAACACATGAATACAAACTAGCCACCCTTTGATTTTTTTCGTTTTCGTATATTTTTTATCAAACGAAAAATGCAATGAATTGTTTATTTTGTTTTTCATTTTATTATAATTAATATAATTATTAGGCGACTTGACTTGTGTGGCGTCTATCGATGGATGACAGCAAGAGAGTGATGAGATCACACCTCAGTTTCGATGTGTGGCCGCACGTCACATTTACTTTACTGCAAGTTTTTAATATAGGCTCATCTAAATTAACTTTTCATTCGATTAAAAGCCGAAACATTGCCAGACAGACAAAGCAACTTTCGGTTTTGGAAGAGGGAGACTTCAGTGAAGACGCACACACACACGGGATACACGCTTGTCGGCCTTTTCATTATTTATTTCTTTAACATTAAACTCATAATAATCAAGTGCACAAAAGAACAGATGAACTTCGGAAAAAGTGTTTGCTGCGGTTGCCGCGAGGTTGCTTTGTTTCTCTGCAGTTGGCTTGTCAGTGGCGCGGCAATCACTTTTGGTTTAATAAAAAATAAGATTATTTAAAACACTCTCTGAGATGATGGTCGCAGGATTTTTAAATGAGGCGCTTTTGGTTTACGTTTTGACACTAAATCCTCCGCCATTCTCTTTCTGTAAATTCGACTCATCTCGTTCTCCTCACATGATAAATGAAATATGAAGCATTGTAGCTATGTTCAGATTTTAACTACAGCCTACTGCATGCTATTGTCTTAAGTAATTTATTTGGAATTATATTTTCCATTTAATTTAAATAAATATTGAATTAAAAAAAAAAGGAATACTTAAAAAAATGAGGGCACGGTGTCACGGTGGAAAAGTGATGTCACCGGTGTTGCGTCTTAAAACCGGTAACACCGTCAACACCGTCTATCGTGGCAAGCCTACCATATACTCACCCTTAAAAGGATAGTTCATTCAAAACTGAAAATTCTGTCACCATTTACTCACCTTTTACTTGTTCCAAACCCATTTGACTTTTTTCTTCTTCTGTTGAACACACAAAGTAACAGGCTATTTTGAAGAAGGCAGGAAACCTGTAACCATTGACTTTCATGGTATTTGTTTTTCCTAGTCTGGAAGTCGATGATTTCAAGTTTACAGCTTTCTTTAAAATGTCTTTTTTTAATCTTTTATTCGTTAGTGTTCAACAAAATAAAGAAACAAAGAAATGGAACCACTTGAGGGTGAGTAAATTAAAATGTTTGGGTGAACTTTCCCTTTTCAATCTATTATATTTGTTTCATTTTATTTTTCTGTTGAACAAAATAAAATATTTTGAAGAATGTAGGCCACTGACTTCCATAGCTAGCCTATATGTACTTGTTTTATAGCTTCAGTTGACATTATATATTTTGTGTGACTGCAAAAACAAGAGGACAATATTTTCACTATCCAGCTGTCGTTTCTCCATTACATTAGCCAGATGCAGTCCGCGTGCAATGCGGATGCAGGAGTTGGCATAGGCGCTGATAGATGTTACTCCACTGTTGACACCTTACTTTTGAGGCGAGAGTAATAATGTAAAGAGAGTCTTCGTTAGAGCATTCGCCTCGCATGTGGCTTTTCTTTTCAAATCGTCGGTTCGAGGCTCGCTTGGAGCGATAGACTAAAACCAAGATACTTTAAAGTTTCGTTTTTTTTATTGTTTGACAGGGACAGCGGTCCTTAAATAGAACACGCATTAACATATATTATATTATTAGTAGTATTAAAAAATTATTATTATCCCCAGGAATAAAGGGCACTTTCTCTCCAGGAGAAAAAAAGGGCAGGGGCTCAAGCACCCAAAGCCCCCACCTCTGCACATGCCTGATATGAGGCAATGTAGTCCGACTGTAGTCCTGTCGCTTTGATAACGAAACCACAAGAGCTGTTTGACTAAGATTAAAGCTAACAATATTGTAAATAATGTTCAATTTCTTACACGGATCGATTGTTTGGCTTTACAAGACCTCAGTGTGTCATCAGGAGCCATGGCTATTGATTTGGACTTGTTTGTATGCGTTTGTTTTAATCTAAAAACCTGTCACCATTCACTGCCATTATATGAATCACCAAACACCACAGATTCAGCTCAAAATCTTCTTTAATGTTCTAATGAGGAATAAAGTCACCTAACTCGGATGACCTGCGGGTGATTAAATTGACAGTATATTTTAATGTGTAGTTGAACTACTCCTTTAGAGTGTTTGTGATATGCCGAGTTGAGTTTGTCCCTACAATTACTTTGAAAGAGCAATTCTTTTATAAGGAAAATGACTTCATGAGGTGTTTTATTATTTTTATGATCGGTCAGTATTAGTAGAGGTTAATTAAGGGTATTTAAGGGTAATTTACAGGGTCATTCCTGTTTCCACATGTTCCAGTTTCAGAAACGCCACAGAGACTATATAAAAACACAATAAAAAATATATAAATATTACCAGTGAAATGTAGAAGTATAGTAATATTTATATATATATATCTTTATTTTATTCATTCATTCATTTTCTTTTCAGCTTAGTCCCTTTATTAATCTGGGGTCGCCACAGCGGAATGAACCACCAACTTATCCAGCACGCGTTTTACGCAGCGGATGCCCTCCCAGCTGCAACCTATCTCTGGGAAACATCCATACACACTCATTCACACTCATACACTACGGACAATTTAGCCAACCCAATTCACCTGTACCACATGCTTTCATATCTGCCAACATTTGGTTTGTAAATTCCGGGAGAGGGGGGGTATTACGTCATACGCTAATTTGCATATTACTGACGTCATCGCGTTCTACCATTTCTGTTTGTTTAACAGCCTATGGTAAATAAATGGGGTATTTTATATTCACACTACGCTTTATGTAAGCTTGTCAATTTAACTAAATGTATTGCTGTTTAAATACAATAAAATACAATCAAATTAAATGGTTAAAATAAAGGAGAAGCAGATCGGGTTGACTGTACAAGTACCTTCAAACTGCCACCTGTTCTAAATCATTTGCCGTCGGTACGCAGAGAGGTGCTCAGCTCTCAGGCCTCAGGGGAGGGGCCAGCGGCATCACCCGCAGCTCATTGAGAAGAGTAGGGACGGTACAGTAACGGACAAACGACAGTCTATAAAAATCGCCAATAACACACAAAAAAGTCGCTAGATTTGTCGCTAGTCGCTTTTTTAAAAATTTGTCACCAAGTTGGCAACACTGGCGCAAACTGAAGAGCGGGAGGGGTGAGAGGTTTGGGGAGATGGGGGCGCGCGACCGGAAGAGCACAAGCACCAAGTTTCAGCCCGGACTGTACCAAAATGCTGAGGAGCGGGGGTGTGGGGGTGTGTGTGTGTGTGTGTGGGGGGGGTTTAAGGCAGGTTGGCAGGTATGCATGCTTTTGGACGGTGGGGGACACCAGAGCACCCGGAGGAAACCCACGCAAATGCAGGGAGAACATGCAAACTCCACACAGACACACCAACTGACCCAGCCAAGGCTCAAACCAGCGACCTTCCTGCTGTGAGGCGACAGCACTACCTACTGCGCCACCCTATATCTTGATTTTAGCATAAGCTAAACTAAAACACATGCACTTTAATGACTAAAGTCAAGACAACAAATATTTTTATGCTGCTTTAAGTAAATTAGGTTTCAACTCATTTTTGTAAGTTTAACTTAATATTTTTAGTCAGTTTGTATGACGTAAGTTAAGATGACTAGAAAAGTTAATTTGATTCAACTAAAAATTTAAGTCCGCAAGAACTATTTTACAGTGTACAATACATAATGTAGTTGCCTTAAATTTTAAGGTTGAATCAATCTAATCTTATGAGTCCTTTTAACTTAAATTACATTAAACTGATTTAAAACAACTTCTATACCTTAAAAAAATAAGTTGAAACATCATTAACATAGTTTAATAACTTATGTTTAACTGTAAAAACGTTGTTATTATTATGTAATGTTTTATAGTGTGTGCATAACTGATGTGTTATTCACCTGAGTCAGCTGACAGAACAAAAGTTTCTACTATTTTTTCTGTTTCCTGCAGATACTGAATACCGGGCTTTCCTTCTTTTTAAGCTGTTTAAAATCATATGATGTTGACTCACGTGTTTACTCTCTAAGGCAAACAACAAATCAATCAAGCAAAACGAAACTGGCTACACCCAGAATATCTCCAAATCTGATCAAGACATCAGTGTGTACAAAACTGACCTGCTTTAATGGACTGAGACGGAAAGTAAACAATTCACTGAATTATATTATATATTAACCCTTTGATGCACAAGCTATGTAAACCACTTCTAATACACAACACGAGTCTAAAATGACCAACATACACTCACAGGCCACTTTATTAGGTACACCTTACTTGTACCGGGTTGGATCTCTTTTGCCTTCAGAACTGCCTTAATACTTCGTGGTATAGATTCAACAAGGGTACTGGAAATATTCCTCAGAAATTTTGCTCTATATTGACATGATAGCATCACGCAGTTGCTGCAAATTTGTCGGCTGCACATCCATGATGCCAATCTCCCATTCCACCACATTCCAAAGTTGCTCTATTGGATTGAGTACTGGTGGCTGTGGAGGCCATTAGAGTACAGTGAACTCATTGTCATGTTCAAGAAACCAGTCTGAGATGATTGGCGCTTTATGACATGGTGCGTTATCCTGCTGGAAGTAGCCATCAGAAGATGAGTACACTGTGGTCATAAAGGGATGGACATGGTCAGCAACAATACTCAGGTAGGCTGTGGGGTTGACACAATGCTCAATTGGTACTAATGAGCCCAAAGTGTGCCAAGAAAATATCCCCCACACCATTACACCACCACCACCAGCCTGAACCGTTGATACAAGGCAGGATGGATCCATGCTTTCATGTTGTTGACACCAAATTCTGACCCGACCATCTGAATGTGGCAGCAGAAATGGAGACTCATCAGACCAGGCAACGTTTCTCCAATATTCTATTGTCCAGTTTTGGTGAGCCTGTGTGAATTGTAGACTCAGTTTCCTGTTCTTAGCTGACAGGAGTGGCACTCTGTGTGGTCTTCTGCTGCTGTAGTCCATCCGCCTCAAGGTTGGACGTGTTGTGTGTTCAGAGATGCTCTTCTGCAGACCTCGGTTGTATCGAGTGCTTATTTGAGTTACTGTTGCCTTTCTATCAGCTGGAACTAGTCTGGCCATTCTCCTCTGACCTCTGGTATCAACAAGATATTTGCGCCCACAGAACTGGATATTTTCTCTTTTTCAGACCATTCTCTGTAAACTCAAGAGATGGTTGTGCATGAAAATCCCAGTAGATCAGCAGTTTCTGAAATACTCAGACCAGCCCGTCTGGCACCAATAACCATGCCACGTTCAAAGTCACTTAAATCCCCTTTCTTCCCCATTCTGATGCTCGCTTTGAACTGCAGCAGATCGTCTTGACCATGTCTACATGCCTAAATGCATTGAGTTGCTGCCATGTGATTGGCTGATTAGAAATTTGTGTTAAAGAGCAGTTAGACAGGTGTACCTAATAAAGTGGCCGGTGAGTGTAATTTTATTTAAATGTAATTTCATGCTTGGCTGGGAATTTCTTTTGTTTTATCTTTTGAAATCGGTTTATCTCAGCAATATACAGTCCTTTATACAAATGCTCCCTAACATACCAACAAACAATATTTAGCAAATAAGGATTTGTGATGGACAAAAACAAGTTAATAGAGAAATTCCTGCAATACCAAGTGAAGAAATTAATGTACTGCAAAGAAAGTCAGAAGTCAGTCTAGTCAGAAGTCACTTTAGACCCATATATGCATCAAAGGGTTAAAGGAACCCAAAACAATAAATGTGTCATAATTTATTCATCTCAAACACAAGGGAAGATATTTTAAAGAATGCTGTGGAAAAAACATCGACTTCCATTTTATTTTTTGTTCCTACTATGGATGTCAATAGATGCTTTTTTCCAACATTCTCTTCAAAATATCTTATTTTGTGTTCAATAGAAGGTAAAAATTCATAAATGTTTAAAAACACTTGAGTGTGATTATTAAATGGTGAGAAACTTTACATTTTTGGGTGAACTGTCCAAAAAAAACCCCCATTGAATCAACATTACAAATCAGATTATTTTCTACTTTTTTTTTGTGATAAATTAAGTTGAAAATGTGAATTATTTTATGATGTAACAAGATGAGGTAATTTCTTTTATTGTGTTTCACTATTCAGAAATGACTCCAGCAGACACAGGACATCAACAAGACGTTAGATTGACGTTGTACTGCAACGTCATGGGGACGTTGCATTTTGGGTGGAAATGAAAATCGGGTTGTTGTCAGTGTCCAGCATTGGACAGATGTTGCATTTTAGTCACTTTCCAACGCAACATAAAAACAACCAAATATCAACATCTAATGATGTTACAGCTTAACAATTAGGGGTGTGAACCTACACTGGTCTCACGGTTCGGTTCGGTTACGATTATTATGTCATCGATTTGGTTCAATTCGATATCTCGGTGCATTGACGATGCTTTCCATACATAATTAGATTTTTTTCTTTACAACACAAGAAAAAAAATTGTATTAAAATCTATAAATATGTTTATATTTATATATTACTTGTAAAACATTTTGTCCTTTAATACAAGCAGTCAGATATATGAACTGTACCTTTAATTTTACCTGCTCAAAAAAAAAAACCACACTTTGTGAATGTTTTAGACAAAACTCCAATACATGCACAAAAGACAACACGAGCATTCATAACAAATAAACTAATGTAAATATTATCCCGCTTGCTTTTTGAGCACTGGCAAGTTCTTGCACCCCTATGATTGGTCATTGTCTTCACTCGCTCAACAGAAAGGGCTGCGATTGGCTTTAGAAACGAAAGCGCCGTTCACCCATGAGTGACGCGGGAAAAACAGCCGCGGGTCAGTCTATATGCGCATAATACGCGGTTATCAGGTAATCCGTAATAGAGTAAATACAATACAATAAACTCGCACCACAGGCACGCTTGTGTCTGGATCCACAAGTATTTAACAGCCGAGAGGAGAGGAAACTTTACCTCACGAACATGCCAACAAGTCAAATGCCCTAAGTGTGTGTGAGTGTGTGAGTGTGTGTGTGTGTGTGTGTGGGGGGGGGGGGGGGGGGGGGGGGGGAGTTTTACATAATTTCTCCCAAGTACTGCGGCTCGTGCTTTACCATTCCTCAGTGTCAGTGAAAGACTGTCCAGCACATCCACACGTGCACAATTATCTGCTTTTTAAGTAGTAGGAGTGTTTTATTTATTCACCCTCGCCTTCTTCGCCATAGTATTCTACCGCGACATCGTGCATAGGGGATAAATGCCGTCAGTGCGTAATAACCGGCTATGATCTATTACTGAACCGATATTGAATTGTCCCCATCTGCATCGCGGTGCACCAAAGAAACGATTCATTTTGACACCCCTATTGACAATGTGTGGATGTTACCCCTATGATGTCTATCAGACGTTTTGGTTGCCATACCTGACGAATAAATGTCAGTATTTGAAGTCAATTTGATGCCGGCTTAAGATGTTGGCTCAATGTTGGATTTTGGTCACTTACCAACGCAACCTAAAAACAACCAAATACCAACATCATTTGACGTCGTTATTGGACATTAAAATAACGCATATTGAATTTTGATCACCTGACATCACGACCTGAATCTTACCTAAGTGATGTTTATAAACAAATTTCGGGAGGAGCACGCGCAAATGTTTCAGCAATTCTTTACGTCATTGATAATCATTCTATTATCCAATCAGCATTAGACCAAACCCCTATAAATTTCAAAGCTGTCCTACCTGCATCATCTCACGACTTTAGCATCCCTCCACCACCCCAACACCGCACTTCCTAAACATTATCTACTCAGGGGGAGCGTTCTGAGGCCTGGTTAGACTCTTCGCTCGAACCCCAACTCCTCTCTGTTCCCCGGGGAATAACGTGAGTTGGGGGGGGGGGGGGGGGGGGTCTTCCCCGAGCTCAGAGCCCTCTCCCTGGACAGCACGCCAACTACGCTTTATTCTTAAACTTCTGTAAGTGCGAACTCGTGAATATTAGCGTCTTGTGATGTCGTGTGCCTGCTGGGATGTTTGTCAAAAACTACTATAAACTACTGTCAAAAACTAGATATATATGTGGTATAAATTGAACAAATAGTCATTTATTATATATTCCTGGCCACATATTGCATGTTAGAGAAGCTGTGATTCATCATTATGCATTTAATAATTGTAGCTTGTTTCTGTCTCATTTGTCTCATTCATTCATTAATTCATTTTCTTTTCGGCTTAGTCCCTTTATTAATCCGGGGTCGCCGCAGCGGAATGAACCGCCAACTTATCCAGCATATGTTTTACGCAGCGGATGCCCTTCCAGCTGCAACCCATCACTGGGAAACATCCATACACACTCATTCACACACACACACACACACACTACAGGCAATTTAGCCTACCCAATTCTCCTATAGCGCAGGTGTTTGGACTGTGGAGGAAACCCACGCGAACACAGGGAAAACATGCAAGAAACACAGAAACGCCAACTGACCCAGCCGGGACTCGAACCAGCGACCTTCTTGCTATTGTGCTAACCACTGCGCCACTGTGACGCCCTCATTTGTAATTAATTTTGGATGAAAGCATCTACTAAATGAATAAGTGCAAATGTGGCATGCAGATGTCAAAGTACCGTATTTTTTCCGTTGCAGAATAATGGAGACGAAGACGACGGCTAAAAGCACGACGATCACGGCTCCAACCCACACAAACAGAGCAGAACTCTGAAGAGGGATTTCTTCTGCAAAAAGAGAAAATATTAAGGTTAAAATTTGAATAATGTAAGCATGCAGTGTATTTTTCTGTGGGACAAAAATGCTAAAAAATTTAATCTAGACTATAATATATATTTAGTCTATACAGTTGCAATCAGAATTATTAAACCCCCTGAATTATAAAGCCCTGTTTATTTTCCCCCCCAATTTCTGTCAACACGTTTCTAAACATAATAGTTTTAATAACTCATCTCTAATAACTGATTTATTTTATCTTTGTCATGATGACAGTAAATAATATTAGACTAGATATTTTTCAAGACACTTCTATACAGCTTACATTTAAAGGCTTAACTAGGTTAATTAGGGTAAAGTTAGGGTAATTAGGCAAGTTATTGTATAATGATGGTTTGTTCTGTAGACTATCGAAAAAAATATAGCTTAAAGGGGCTAATAATTTGACCTTAAAATGATTTAAAAAAAATTAAAACTCCTTTTATTTTAGCCGAAATAAAACAAATAAGACTTTCTCCAGAAGAAAAAATATTATCTGACATACTGTGAAAATTTCCTTGCTCTGTTAAACATAATTTGGGAAATATTTAAAAAAGAAAATAAAATTCAAAGGGGGGCTAATAATTCTGACTTCAACTGTGTTTTACATACACTTGCATATGTGCATATTTAAAAAAGCTATTTAATAATATTTAATTAATATTTTTGAAGTATTGAACACTTATTTTTGATTACATTTTTCATTAATCAATTATTTTGACAGTTTTCTCTTTTAATTTTAATTGTAGCTTTTATTTGTCATTTTAATAATTCATTTAATTAAACATTTTCTTTTTATTGTTATTTAAATTCACTTTTCATTAATGTTTGTTTTGTTTTGTTACTGTTTTTTTTTTTTTTTTTTTTTATTTATTTTTCAATTATTAAGTCTCATTTTATTTGGCTTTTTCAGATTTTAGTTTATTTCAGTAAATATTCAATTTATGTTCAATATATGTTCTTAATTACTTCAAAATAATGCTGCTTTAATATATATATATATATATATATATATATATATATATATATATATATATATATATATATATATATATATATATATATATATATATATATAATGTATATAATGCTGCTTTATATCTGGAGAAAGTCTTATTTGTTTTATTTCGGCTAGAATAAATGCAGTTTTTATTTTTTAAAAACCATTTTAAGGATAAAATTATTAGCCCCTTCAAGCTAATTTTTTTTCGATAGTCTACAGAACAAACCATCATTATACAATAACTTGCCTAATTACCCTAACCTGCCTAGTTAACCTAATTAACCTAGTTAAGCCTTTAAATGTCACTTTAAGCTGTATAGAAGTGTCTTGAAGAATATCTAGTCAAATATTATTTTCTGTCATCATGGCAAAGATAAAATAAATCAGTTATTAGAGATGAGTAGGCCCACATGGAATCTGCGTGTGCAGAATTCAGCAGATTTCCGCAGATTTTTAGCCCATCATTAATTCTGTTTATTTACTTGAGTAAATGTGTGTAAATCTGAATTTATTCAGTTTTTAAATTACACATATTTCACATATTAAGGTTTTAGTTATGAGACTCCCAAAATAATTCAGCAGAAATCCGCAGATTTTTACCAATATTCTCCGCAGAAATTGCAAAAAATGTCCGCAACTTCCGTCTGGCCCTAGAGATGAGGTGTTAAAACTATTATGATTAGAAATGTGTTGAGAAAATCTTCTCTCTGTTAAACAGAAATTGGGGAAAAAAATAAACAGGGGTGCTTATAATTCTGACTTTAACTGTATATATATATATATATATACAGATTTTAGACCTACAAACAATCAACAAATATTTTATCATGCCAACTACAGCTCTTTCTATATTTTAAACTATTTCAAAATACTATCATGCACCAAATGCAATACATAAGTTGTGTAATAGCATAATTACTGTTATTACATAAGAGAAAATACTCCCTGTCACACACTAAAAGACGAACTTGCTTTAGGCTACAATATCATATTATTGGGGTTTTTCTGAATAACTATGGCACAATACTGTATGTCTGCTGGAAAATACAAAGGTACTCCTCCCTATTTATCGGAAATATATCAGTTTTCTTTCATATCAAATGGGTTTCGTATTGAACACCGCCTCGTCTGCGGAAAGACAAAAGGAAAATCTGCATCACCCAAGACATAAACAACGGAAAATACAGGCAACTTTTAGATGTGTAGGCTGAAACTTGTTCCTACACATAAAAACGAATGTATTTACAGAAACTCGCTCTCTGTGATGCTGCTCAATATATTGACTTTTCACTAGGGATGCTTGTTAAACGTAAATATATTATTATTTTTAGATTAAACTGTAGAAATGACACAATCTGTAGTCAGTAATGTAATCTATTAGATCACACATGCATACAAATGTAATCTGACTACTTTTGGATTACATTTAGATTACTTTTGTGCTAAAGCTTATTTGATGACACATATAATGAGGCAGGATAATCTCGTACTATTTTGACAGATAGAAATAAATATGTATACATTGTTTATCAGCAAAAGGAGCAGCAACAGCTTCTTTTTAAATTGCTAAAGTGTTTAATACTTCACAATATTCACACTAATATACATTTTTGAGTTTGATGAGAGTAACACTGAATACAACTAAATCTTATAATTTGTAAAACATTCACTTAAAATTAAGCAAACGTAGAAAACAGCAACATTACAAAACCCAACATTGAAAATCATGACATTTTAAGCAATATCATTGCAACACCACATCTTAAATCTAAAAGACACTAGAAACTCAGATGACAGAATCAGTAAAGAAAAATCTAATAATATTAACAAATCACAAAGAATCTATAAGTGGAAGGTTTATCATAACAAATATAATATGAATATTTATGTGTATATGTACATATGTCAAAAAAGAGAGACAAATGAGGAGAATCTAGGAATTGTGAACAACTTACTCCCACTGTGTAAATTATATGTAATCATGTAATCCATAAAAGTAACTGTAGTTTGGTTACAAGTACCTTAAAAAGTAGCTTACCCTTATTACAAGTACTTGATTTTTGGAATCTGATTACATAATACTATACTACTACCAGTTCTGAGTGCTCATAATATCAACACGAAGGCTTTTAACAACACAGGCTCATTGAAATACAGGCTTTAGCCTACATTTTTTGTGAAAACATTTGACTGCAGGTTCTAGATAAAATGAGCACTAGGGGGCAGTATGACACCAACAACTTTTGTTCCTTTTCACACTAATGATATCTACAGGCACATATTATCGATAAAAAGGATGTTTCCATGGAGTTCTTTGCACAACGTCAAATAAATACCAAAAAACAACTTAACAGTGTATATGATTTGTAATCATCTCCATATGGTCGACTTTTCTGGCATAGTTAGTTTGATCTTAGCTCACTTTGTACGGTGTTTTGCTTGTGCTGCAAAGTGCTCGGGTTTAAGTCAGATGAAGCATGGTTACTCAAGAGAGATTAAAGCAATGTAAAATCAAGGTAAAAGTATCGCAGCACACTTTTCTCTTTTATTTTTGCTTTTGAAAACACTATTGGTTGGGTTTAGGTCAGTGGTTTGCTGGTGTCTGTGATTTCAGGTACACAAAAACGTAGAAATCCCCCTCCAATGGATTTATAATCTGAAACGCACAACAAAACGTATCTTAGATAACGTATTAAAGTATTTCAGGTACGTAAAAATGTAAAAAGCGCCCTCTAGTGGATTTATAATCTGAAACGCACAACAAAACGTATCTTTAATAACGTATTAAAGTATTTAATGTGCGCAAAATTGTAAAAAGCGTCCTCTAGTGGATTTGTTATCTGAAACGCAAAAGAAAACGTTCCTTAAGTAACGTAATAAAGTATTTCAGGTACGCAAATATGTATAAAGCACCTTCTAGGGGATTTGTCATCTGAAATGCACAAGAAAACGTTCTTTAAGTAACGTAATAAAGTATTTAAGGTAAGCAAATATGTATAAAGTGCCTTCTAGTGGATTTATCATCTGAAATGCACAACAAAACGTACTTTACATAATGTATTAACGTATTTTAAGTTCGCAAAAACATAGAAAGCGCCCTCTAGTGGATTTATAATCTGAAACGCACAACAAAACGTACTTTACATAATGTATTAAAGTATTTCAGGTACGCAAAAATGTAAAAAAGCGCCCTCTAGTAGATTTGTCATCTGAAACGCACAACAAAACGTACCTTAAGTAACGTAATAAAGTATTTCAGGTACACAAATATGTATAAAGCACCTTCTAGTGGATTTATCATCTGAAATGCACAACAAAACGTACTTTACATAATGTATTAAAGTATTCCAGATAGGTAAAAACGTAGAAAGCGCCCTCTAGTGGATTTATAATCTGAAATGCACAACAAAACGTACCTTAAATAATGTATTAAAGTATTTCAGGTACGCAAAAATGTAAAAAGCACCCTCTAGTCGATTTGTCATCTGAAACGCACAAGAAACGTACCTTAAGTAACGTAATAAAGTATTTCAGGTAGGTAAATATGTATAAAGCGCAATCTAGTGGATTTGTCATCTGAAACACACAACAAAACATATATCTAGTGGATTTATCATCTGAAATGCACAACAAAACGTACTTTACATAATCAATTAAAGTATTCCACATACGCAAAAACGTAGAAAGCGCCCTCTGGTGGATTTATAATCTGAAACGCACAACAAAACGTACCTTACACAACGTATTAAAGTATTTCAGGTACGTAAAAATGTAAAAAGCGCCCTCTAGTGGATTTGTCATCTGAAATGAACAAAAAAAATGTAACTTATGTAACGTATTGAAGTATTTCAGGAATGCAAAAATATAGAAAGCGCCCTCTAGTGGATTTGTAAATCAATGGTGAAATAACACATCAGCGGACGGGAGGGAATAATATGTATTTTATATTCCAGAAAATAAATTCAAGCACTTTGAACTCTGGGATAAAAGCGATGGTGTTATGCTAATAATCGTCTAACAAACCAGTCAGACTCACCTGGGATGCTAAATGTTGCCGTCTGCTGTATTTCCCCCTTTACGATGAAAGTGCAAGTGTAGTTGTTCTCAAGCTCTCGTTTCACCTTCAGTTTGCTGACGATGAGGATCAGATCTTCATCGGTGGAGCTTACTGAGGTGTTGGAAAACTGCGTGAGGTTTAAGTTTTGAC